>JANFOE010001539.1:37500-42500 GCA_025667525.1 Glebionis coronaria | reverse complement strand
TTTAGACTTTTATATTCGTTCTAGAATCTCTATTTTGCACCTTAATCCGTTGTTCTGATTGTTGTATTTTGTTTTACTTGGACAATGTACATATAAACAGATTCACATGTTATTAAACTGAAAAACCGGCTAAATCCTCCTTTCTAAGAGAAATTCTGAAGACTTTCTATGTTTATATTATAACCGGACCTAAATGATATAAATAGATTTTTTCCACATCAGCAGAGTTATCTGAGATAGTCACTAATACAACAACATCCTAATATGTAACTATAGCATGTCAGACAACACATGTCTCAAAACACTCAAACCATGGTACCATGAATCTCAATGATCAACCCAAACCCACTACTTTTATTCGATTTTGTTTGTGAACGGGTCATGGAAATAAAGATTTCATACCTGTTATCGATATGTCCAACTGGGTCATATTAACATTTCAAGTAAGCTGAAAAATGTTCTTTATATTTGTTCAAAAAATTAATATAGAGGTGGCAAAAGGAGGTTATTTAATATGGGTGATTGGGTAACATTACAAATATCAAACTTAAAACTAAATTCATGGTTATAGGTTCTGATCTTCAGCTCTATTGCCTTAGCTTCCACCTTGGTTGTGGCTCAGTGTGTCAAGGTTGTAGAGGCTATGGGCACTGAACGTGAGCGTCTCATTGCTGCTGTTAACATCCAGAGCTTGACCTATCAAATTGTTAACGTTGCACTCCAGATGTCCACTTCTTCCTGATGATCACCCGATTCCATTTGTAAGCTAAAGATCAGATCTTGGTACTCAAATGTTGAATGATCTCTGGGTATCTGTTACTTTTGGTAGTGAGGATACTCTTTCAAGCATATGCGTAAAAATCAATATGAAGAGGGCCTGTTTAGATGATGACAGGTTCGAGTTAGACATGTTATTGGAGTTTGTGGACTCAGCTCTCAAATGTGTTAAGGAATTATTAAACGTCATTAACGACCGATAAGTTAGTTCAGAGGATCCCATCCGTGTCAAAGAGCATTTATAAGCTCTGAATTTATGCGGAATTGAGCGTTTATACGGAGATCATGGTCTTGAAGTTATGAAAACACTGCGTAAAAGCCCATCTACTTGACTAAAGAAATAAAGGAACAAGATTCCAAGGATTTGAGCACAAAGTGCTTAGTGGCTGAGATTACAGAAATAAAGGAAAATAGCCAGAAAGATGATGATTTGCTTTTTGTTGCTGGAAGTAGACACTCTATCGTGCCACATCTTAGAATATGACTTTACTAACAAGGATATTCATGAAGAGGCATTTAAAATTATTAAGTATTCGGGTGAAGATGAGAGGTTTGATATACCAAAGACCAAGTGCATCAAGTATTCAAGCATTATAGTATCTTCTTTGAGCCAATGTTCTGTATTCCTTGTCATCCTGAAATGAAGGTGAGAGTGATGGAAGCCCAAGAGCTGTTACTGTTACTTTTAATAATGTCAAACAAGGAATGCTTCTACTTACTTCTAACAAGACCTAAATACGTATGTTTGCATTTTAAAATAGTAACGAGGAAATCAGTTTGATATCTTATAAGTCTGTTCATATGTAGACTTTTGTTGCATTTTATAAGCAGCATCTCCAATACAATAGTCTTTTATATACATTTTAAAGGCACATGACCTCTTTTGTTTAGTTCAAACTCCGTAAAATTCAGATTGATAATGCAATGGTATTTATATTATAGTCACAATTGACATAATTAAACTAATGTAAGTTCAAAACGAATTATTTTAATTGCTTGGCTTTGTTTCTTTAAAATTAATTTAATCATGTCAATGCCGGCATTGAAAAGACTGCTGTGAGATGAGAGTTTGCAAACCCGATTAACGACACTTATCGGAACCTACTGTGTGTACTCTGGTGTAAGAAAAAGTAATTCCGGGCTCATAACAATGTCTATTATGGCGAAAACTGGTGTAGATTCTGATGAGTGATCGATTTAAGGAGCAAGTGAATGATGTTGTACCAGGTATTATTTGTATATCGAATCACCCTATGTTCTAAAAATTGCATCAATATTAAGTTTGAGATAGTATGTCTTTGTTGATGTTACAGGTTTTGTACGGCATGTCAATTCGAATGAGGATTGAGGACTGAAGATGAGCAAGATGTTGCTTTTTGCCAATCCATTCCATATGCAAACGACAGTGAAATCTCAAAGCCCAATCTCATTCATGCCCATTTCAACTTTGTTGTTCCACATTTTTTAATATTATATATTAAAACCAAGTTTACTCATGCGTTTTTCTTTTACATCATGTATAAAAAACCAAGTCCACTGGCACATTTCACATGTTTATACTACAACCAATGTATCAAACTAATCTATCTATCACCAATACATTTTATGTAAACCAATTTGTACGCTATATTATTACCTCTACATTGGTTGGACCGAGTCTTTCTTCCATATGTTTGTTCAAACCGTTTATTGTCCAATTTCTGACTAAAGGGTTTTAGCCTAAATCACTCATTTAAAAAAAACCAATTATGCCATTATATTAACTCATTTAAAAAAACCTATTTTTCAATTCTTAAAAAAAATTAAATAAATATCTTACAAATGATAAATCGTTAAGTGACAAAAAATATACCATTGCAACAATAATTAAACCATCTTTCCATCGAGGGTAAATGTATATATTTTCGACGATTTTTTTTTAATTATTTTCAATCACGTCTGAGAAAATCATATATGATTTATATCATGAGTCGTATACTATTACCCAAAATCATATACGATTTTAGAAAATCATATATCATTCGTGATACGAATCATATATGATTTTTTTTAAATTGAAAAAAAAGTTCGTCGAAAGTATAGAAAGAGGATTTAATATTCGTCACGTTGGTATTTTTCGTTTTGAGTAACGATTAATGGTTTGTGAGACATTTTTTTAAAAATTGATAAAAATATAAGTTTTTTTGTTAGATAAAAAAAAAGAATAGCTGTGGTTAATTGATTGGGTCTGTGTTAAAATGAAAATCTACACTGAACTTTTACCATCTATAACATGAGTTAATTTACCTTTTAACTATACATACTTTTTAACATATGCAGTAAGTAAATTAACGTTTTCCTTTTTTTCACAATAAAGTGAAGTATATAAACTTTTTCTAAAGTTATCAAGAACATTACTTTAGGATGGAGACTCTTGATGAGGTTCAATCATCACCTTTTTTGTTACTTCATTTTTCTCTCTTCCACGATATATATGCGATTTATTCTACATAAAAGGCGACATACACAAAACACAAAATAAGAAAACAAGTCAATCATATGTGCGACTTATTTGGTGTTTACTCCGTCTCTGCATCAAGATGACCACATCAGATTGATAGTCGACCAATTGCAAAACAACACCAATGTGCCCAGTCTTACTTTACGGTTATCAATTACAATTTCTATTGATTATATTAGATATGATTTTGTTGTAGCAATGATATACTCTATTAAATATTTTATATCTTATAATAGTTCTATGAGAATACTACATGATTCATAGAAATGATATTAATCAATCCATCATTTGTTTTTTCTTTTACGCTGATCACATAAATTATAAATAATTCTCTACATGTTTAATTCATAGGTCCGAATTTTCTCAATGATGGAACCATTCTAAATGCAATCTATGAAAGGCTAAGAAAAATACGTATACATTAAAGGAGAAATAATTTTATATTAATTAGGTTTTGTTACAAAAATGGTTTAGAGCATGGTTAAAAAAATGGTTTGGAGCATCAGAGAATATAGAAGTATATTACATTGTGCCGATGCGTGTTTTTAATAAGTTTGGAATATAAGATATTATGCAGTGAACTTTGATACGTAAACATAACCAAAACAGATTTTATAAAAGTAGCTCCTCCAACGGGTGGGTTAGACAACTCAATTCTTAACTGGACTCACAAGTCCTCATTGGTTTAATTTCAACAAAAATACGTGTATATTTCACATTTTTACGACGAACCCATCTTTCTATATGTATATGTAACTTTACAATGTATTTCATTACAATTAAACTCACGATTGAACTTATATGGTGTGTTATATTAGTATACAAAACATACACAACAACTACAACTAATAATGTATTACAAGAAAACTATAAGATAAATAAATTTACAAACAAAATTTTGCCAAAGAAAAACATAGTTAAACGACAATTAGAAGTCGTACCCGTCCATCGGACGGGTTTTGCCACTAGTATATATATATATATATATATATATATATATATATAATATATATATATATATATATATATATATATATATATATATATATATATATATACATATATATATAGGGGAGCGTTATTGTGATAAACACTTTTAAAATAGGATACAATAGGTACGCTTGTGAGCCGTTGGATCAAAATTAAACCATCAAGATCAAATTTAATTCAATGAATGGCATAATCGTAATAAATTGAAAAACTAACACTAATTATGTACTAATTTAAAACTAATCTTCAACCTCATTTTAAGAACTAACGTTCCTTTTTTATTTTCATTTTTAATTTATATCATCTTGATACCCGGATCTACAGGCCTTCCAAAAAGCAACAAAAACTAACATGCAAAACAATTATCTCTTTTATTTAATGTGATGCGTTTATTTAATTTTTGGTGACACAAGTTAAAATTTAGTGACACAGCTTTGATATATTTTATTTTTTGATACATACTACTGAAAAATTAATGACACATATTAGATATTACATGTAATATCAAATAATTTACATTTTAGCTCATAAATTTATTATGTAAATTGATCATCAGTGTCATATACTTTTTATAGATTTGTTTTAACCATGTACTTTACTTATATATTAAGCACAAACTTACAACTGTTTATCACATTTCAACTTTTTAGAATGCATTCTTTCCCTTTTTAATACAATGAATACCGATATTTGATACAAACATTAACGAATTTATACAACACACAAATATTTT
>JANFOE010001539.1:0-32500 GCA_025667525.1 Glebionis coronaria | reverse complement strand
AGTTAATCGATTAGCTAGTAGGCTAAGGTCTAAGCACTAAGGGAACAAGGGGCTAGCCTCAAAACCCTAACACTAAGCTAAGTGAACGACCGACAGCTAATCGACTAAGTGGATTAGCATTGTTAGTGAGTGAAGGAAGCTCTGGGAAAGCTTACGAACGGGTATCCTTTGATTCCCTTTACAGTGGGAAGGAAGAAGCGTAGCGAGACGGGAGGAGTTAATACCCGGTTAGCCCCTCGCTTTATGGCTTAAAAGAGTAGCTGGCATTGGCTCTTTGCTTTAGGGACAGTCGATCAAGGGGATGACGGAAGATGGCATCAAATCCACGGCGTAAAGGCTTGGATGACTTTATTTAGGCCATGGCACTCTTTTCAATGGCAAGGACAGCTTTTGTCGTTTTTTGACTAAAGACATTCAATTTCGATCATTACTCCAGATTCCGTAATCCGACGTGAACTTGCACGACTGAGCTGCGCTGCGTTTGCCTAGCTGGGTGAAGGACGTAAAGGAAGAGGGCCGGTAAGTTACTTCTTTTTGATTCCCAGATGCATTGAAATAACAAATAAGCAGTAAGTAGCCGGCCATAATAGAATCGATAGGCGAAGCAGCCAATAGTAGTCTGTTCTCGCCTATCGATAGATAGCAGGTTGCTTCCAAGCTCAAACCATTTGAAACGGAATTGCGACTTTTTTTCTTGTTATTGATAGAGTGGTATTCCCCGCCCCTGTCAAATAAAGTAGAGGGAGAGTCTTTCTCCAATGAGAATCAAGAAAGTTTTTGGGCAAGACAAGAAAGGAACTCGCCCTTTGACACCAAGGGATAAGAGCGGATTGCTGGCGATGACTTGGTGAAGGGAATCTATGAGAGAAGGTTCTCGACGAACCGGGTTCCGATCGAATAGAGCGCGGAGCCAACGAGTTCAGTCGAACAACGTAACGAGTCTAAGGGCGCTTGAAAGGAATGGACGCGCGAAGGAAAATGAAATATGAAACAAAAAGATGCTTTGGGAGTGTGAGATAGGCGGACGGGGAGTACGCAGCCGAACAACCGCAGGGGCTTCCAGCAGTGATAGCTGAACTAACCAGATGGGCCGCCCAAAACCTGGAGCTGACATTAAAATCGGAAATCAACGTCGGACCCCGGCTATCTGAAGAAGGCAGACTGAAGCGGAGGAGCAGAAAATGCAACACAACAAGGGGCGAACCAAAGGCTTGCGCGAAGGAAGAAGCGAATCAATCAGAATGGAGACAGGGAGGAGAGGTAAAAGATATATTTTCGAGCCTGAACATATAAGCAACCTTCTATCTGGCCTCTGTACCAGTAGTGGAGTGGTTTGCTATTTTCAATCTAGAAAAGGAAGATTGAGCAATGCAAAGGAGAAAGAAGTTGTCCCCTCTTCTCTGGGAACCCGCCGCCGCATATGTCGAAAAAGAGGGAGCGGGGAAGGAAGAACAACCATTTTACTTTGGCACACGAGGTGGCGGGTTTGGCTAGGTATCTTAATGGAAATGTATCGGACTGCAAATCCTGGAATTACGGTTCGACCCCGTCCTTGGCCTCGAGGAGTGATGAGCAACACGGAACTTGAATCAATCTTTTGGCATATAATATAGGGGGCTAGAAATCCACAGACAACATTCTGGAACTTCCAAACCAAAGAAATGCAACATGAAATGAAATGTTACGCTTCAATAGAATGAATTCGGTAGTATTCTACCCTATGGTAGATCTAAGGTCCTGTGCCACTTGAACTCAAATCTATCTTACCTTCAATCTATCGTTGTCCAGCCAAGCCAGCCCATAACAAAATGTTAGACCGGCTGACACAACCGAATTGATTGAGGAAAAGGAAAGCCCAGCGACAAAGCACTCCCGCCCCCAAAAGCGGAGACCGAAGCCAGGTTGTCGAGGACACGTCTGAAGAGGAGGCCGGCGGCCTCTTAGTTTATCACCCTACCCACTAGTGGACTATGAGGGGGGAAGGTGAACGGGAACCGACCGAAAACCCGAACCGCTTGACCCCTTCATACTCGATTCATTAGGGTTGGGGATGGATGGAACCAATCAAAAGTGAAAATCGCGCAAGCGAAACCGGGAAACGGGCCGCAGCGCAACAACTAGGACTCGTGTCGGAGGACTTTTGAGCGTGAGCTACCACTCATGCAGCGACAAGGACCCGCAACTCTCGAAGGGGCCACCAACCACCCGAATCACTGTAGCAAACCCTCCCTTTACTTTACTCAATGGATAGCACTTATTCTCTTTCAATCAACAAAATGAGAAATGGGGGAGAAAGAAAGAGGTCTTTATTGAAGAGGCTTTGCACCCGGAATAGGACTAATGCAAATCCAGAAGAATGGGTCTGGGCTTTCAAAAAGATGAATATGCAAAGGGTAAGGTAAAGAGAAAGTCTTTTGAACAACCAACCTGACATAAGGATTCTAGCTCGCCCACTTAGAGCAGATGGAGATTCTCGGACGGGGAAAAGCGGCACTCGACATCTATTAAACAAGACCAAGAACAAAGCCATACCATGCCCTCGGGAGAAACTAGTGATGATTGCCATGAATGCAGCCCTCGAGGACGTGTACAAGAAGGTCTTTTCCGATTCGTATCAACATGGTGCACCTCAGAGGGGCGTGAAAAGGCCGTGGAGACTTTGACCGAATGAATAGGGATCAATTGATAGACATTTTTTTTGAGGAAGAGAATCCAGGATGAACGCTTTTTTCATTCGCTATGCGCTGATTGGATGCGTACTCGGGTGATCAATCGATGGACGGGGGAATTGCGTGAATGACGAGACCGACCTAACCTAAAGTGGGTCCTCTCCCCCTTGATGGCGAATCTTGATTGACTGACACTAGGAACCGATTCGGAGAAAGAAGAAGCATGGCATGAGATAGGCGGCGGAAGAATTTCCGATAGCGAATTACTTGACTCGATGGATGGAGGTAGAGCCCTCCAACTCAAGCACGAAATCAATGTTGAGTCAACAATAATCCAGAGGGGCACCACCAAGCGGGATCGAGACCAGCCCCTTGTATATAGGGTTCCAAACCTGCGCTTCTTCAAATATCCCATCCCAGTAGGGGCTTCAAAGCTTGACTAAGAGAAAGTGGAAAGAAAAGGGCCGCGCTAGCTGCAATCAAACTAAAGCGCTAACGAGCAAGAATGCCTATAGATAGTGCTTTAGTAATAATATAGATAGGGCTTTTTCAGGAATCGATTCTATGATTGAATAGCAGAAGTGCTACTTAGTAGTAGAAACTCGGAGAGACGGGGATGGGACTATTTCATACCTGCTAACTCCTAGGATGAAAAGTGGGTCCCTTGTTTTTGGCAGGAAGAGTTTCAGCCTTTGTTGCCCCTGGGTAGAGTGAGTCTACTTAGTGAACTGGCAGGACGCGAAGATCAATTGATCAATATGAATCTCAAGAGTGGATGGTTGATCGCCGCCTCCTTGTCCTGGAGGCTCTCTGGTTGGGGAGGGGCTTGCTATCGTAACCTTTTTCCCGATGTATGTGAGGGTGACGAACTCCTTTTTGTCCGGTCATAGGTTGGTCCAAAGAACGAGAGTCGGCTTCGTTAAGTCCGTTGTTCCTCAGTAGCTCAGTGGTAGAGCGGTCGGCTGTTAACTGACTGGTCGTAGGTTCAAATTCTACTTGGGGAGAATTTAGAGTTCTCGCTTTTCTGACCTAGCGCCCCCTGTCCTTCTCCTTAGTTTCTAAATTAGCAGAATCGCAGGACACCAAAAGTGGGAAGTTTCTTGTTGGTTTTTCTTCCTCACTCTCGAATAGGTGCACTTGGTTCGTTCAATTCTTAGGGAGAAGAAGGATGGGAATGAATGGGAAGACTGGAGTAGTCTCTTCATTAGCCGGAAGGAATTAGTCTCCACTAGCCTCATTCGAAGAACGAACAAGAAAAGGCTTACTGCTTAGGTAGGATAGATCGATGTGATCCAATGGCTAAAGCTCTGCCAGCTTCTTGTAGACTGACTTCTCTTTAGGCTCCGAGTTCTTTTTTTTTATGGTGAAATTCTTCTTCGCCACTAGTGGCAACGAAGTTCTTGGTTATTTTCAAGGGGGAAGGAAGATCTCCACTCATTTCATTCATTCAGTGCCCGCGGGATGAGGCGCGACCCACAACAAACGAAGAGGGAAAGCTTGCTTTGCTTGCTGTAACCCTATTTTTAGGCTTGGTAAGAAGCGTAATCTATTGCTGTAGGCTCGAGAAGGGTAGGCTCGCAGCTTCGCTCAGCAGAAGAGCCTGACTTTCTATTAGTCAAGCGCTAGCGCCCAACCGGGCTTTGAAGGGATAGGGAAAGGGAAGAAAAGAAAGATGGTCACTCCTTTTAGGAACATGGCTCGTTCATTCACTTGCTCATGAACTCGCAGCTTCACCAGAAGCTACGAAGGGGGGGGGGGGGGGCTCGGCCGGGGAAGGGGAGAGTGGCCGAGTGGTCAAAAGCGACAGACTGTAAATCTGTTGAAGTTTTTCTACGTAGGTTCGAATCCTGCCTCTCCCACTTGTTTGTTGTAGACTTCAGAGAAGAGAAAAGAGGCATTCGTCAGCGTAGGAAGGCCAACCGAGCGAAGCTCCTTTGGCCGTTCCGTGAAGTTCAATTGTATCGTATGTTAGTTAGAGAGGTTGGCGAACTACTACGATCTATAGATTCCCCATCCATATTCATATCCAATCCCAACGAGAATAGAAGCGAGTAGCTTCCGGCTTGGCTTGTAGTCGTAGTCTTTTAGCTTATATAGTCGTCGGCCTTCCTACACGCACGCGCCCGCCAGAATGCCTCCTTAGTTCGGTATGAAGCCAAGCCGATACATACGATAGGCGAAGGAAAGACCCCCATTTCATAGCGTCTGGGGAACGCAAGTTTGATCGAGGAGAGGAGAGGTGGAAGAAAAGGCTTGGGATGAATTTAGGAGTCTGGTGTGCGAGCCGTATGCGGTGAGAGTCGCACGTATGGTAACGAGGGGGGTTCGCGTCTATACGTGTAGTGTGGTGGTTGGGCCTACCCACCCTATTTGTTCCATGATCTATGGGTCTACTGGAGCTACCCACTTTGATCAATTAGCCAAGATTTTGACCGGATACGAAATCACTGGTGCTCGATCTAGTGGTATTTTTATGGGGATTCTATCTATCGCTGTAGGATCCCTATTCAAGATCACTGCAGTTCCTTTTCGGGCGGCTGTAGGACGGACGGCCGCCTATAGGTGGTAGGGTAGGGTGAGTGGTACCGCTCAGATTGCGGCCAATCTTCCTAACCGCGCGCGGGCCGGGCTTAGAGCGCGTGAAACTCATCACTACCTCGTAAGGGCATTGAGACCATAGCATGTTACACGAAAGCGCCGCTTTCTCTGTAGTATTGTCACACAGCTGCCCGCCTAGAAGAGCCACTCGCTCTGTAGTGTTGTCACACAAGATAAGCACGCCGCCCGCCTGCTGGCCGGGCGAATCTAAGTTCTCTTCCGGTCAACTGTCCACCTAGTCAAGTGCAAAAAAACACAGTAGAATCACGCAACGCACGCTGATGGTGTGCTTCCTGCTCGCGAGGAAAGAAAGAAGAGCGACAAGGTGAAGTTCAGATTTGACTGTTTGCAGCATGGGAGCAGATTACCCAAAAAATACCTGGGAACAATGAAAAAACAAAAAAAAGATATCTCGATAACGAAAACTATAGGGGGCTGTATTGGCGAGATCCAACGGTGAACAGCTGCCCAAAAGAAAAACCGCCTGGAAGTCCGAGGACCTTTAGTACTGTACTCTACCCCCGAACCAGCAGCCTTCGCGCCAAGCAAGACCGCCCTTGTCCCTTTCCTTTATCCATTCCGCCTCCTTCTTTGCTTTGTTCCAATAGAGTCTAAGGCAAAGCTAAAGTGGTTCGTATGCCTACTTTACCTACTTGACGAAAGGGAACGAACTTCGTTTCGTTTCCGGGTTTATGGATTGGATTCCGTCAGCCTCACTCCTTCCTTTTTATGTTGTCGTGATGGTTACCGGCGAACGCTCCCAAAGGCGACCCTCTCGAGTTTCCGGCTGTTTTCTAGATTGAAGTAGCCTTTCGTCGCCCCGAAGGAAGTTACTATCAAAGAGCTCGCCCTACTGAAGTACCAAAGGTGCGCTCAGCCCGGTGACTAAGAAATGGGTTTGCGCTTGAATTTCAGTGATGAGGTTTTTCGAGGGAAGTAGGGCTCTTATTGACTAAAAGTGGGTTCTTCGCTTTCCTTTAGAATGAAAGTTGCTATGAAGCCCCTACTACTTACTTTGTTTGATTCAAAAGGCGAACGACCCCCCAACAAGTCGTATGCGGTGGGGTGCTTGTGATAAGCTGCCTTGGATATGAGGAATTCTAAAAAAAACAAAAAAGGAAAAGTCCGTTATTTTACGAAGATCTTTCTATCAATAGATAGGAATGAGTGTTCGATATAGGGGATAGAATCCATCTGCTCTTTATCTCTCCATTTTTCTGCCCCTCTCCTCGTTCCGCCCGCTGGCCTATTGGGATAGCAGCCTTCGGGCTTTGTCTGCCCTTTCTAATAAAGAATTCTGGCTCGGCCCGGGAAAGCGCTGGCAACAACAGAAAGGAAGGGGTCCATGTAGCTGTTGCGCCCGCCCCCCTTCTTAGTTAATGGGGCAGCAGGTTCGGCATCTACTATAAAAGAGAGAATCCACTTCAGATAACCACGCCTCTGCTAGGCAGCGTGTGGAATGGCCGAGAGCGGACCTTATTGGATATATAATCCAAGTCGAGAGTAGAGTTACGGGAACAGCCGTCTGATGGAAAACGACTTTCACGTTTGGTTCAGAGAGCACTTTTTTCGTTGAAAATTCCTCGTTCCCTCTCGATAGACCAGCGGCGAATTCTAAACTTGTGGGGCCCTATCTATTCCATCTCTCGAGCCCCGAAGAAAGCCCCCCTCCCCTTCGGATTCCATATCTATTTTGACTCTATATATGTGGGCACCTGATATCTATAAGGGTTCACCCACCCCCGTTACAGCATTCCTTTCTATTGCGCCTAAAATCTCTATTTCTGCTAATA
The DNA here is from genome assembly GCA_025667525.1 of Glebionis coronaria. Lineage (NCBI taxonomy): Eukaryota > Viridiplantae > Streptophyta > Magnoliopsida > Asterales > Asteraceae > Glebionis > Glebionis coronaria. The sequence continues at coordinate 25,440 of JANFOE010001539.1, read as the reverse complement.
TTTCACGTCTTTCTATTTATGGTTCTTATGGAGCTACATTGCAACAAATCTTCTTTTTCTGCAGCATTGCTTCTATGATCTTAGGAGCGCTGGCCGCCATGGCCCAAACGAAAGTCAAAAGACTTCTAGCTCATAGTTCAATTGGACATGTAAGTTATATTCGTACTGGTTTCTCATGTGGAACCATAAAAGGAATTCAATCACTACTAATTGGTATCTTTATTTATGCATCAATGACGATAGATGCATTCGCCATAGTTTCAGCATTACGGCAAAGCCGTGTCAAATATATAGCGGATTTGGGTGCTCTAGCCAAAACGAATCCTATTTCGGCTATTACCTTCTCCATTACTATGTTCTCATACGCAGGAATACCCCCGTTAGCCGGCTTTTGTAGCAAATTCACCTTCTCCATTACTATGTTCTCATATATATATATATATATAAATATATTAGATATGTATACGTATATTATATATATATATATATATATATATATATATATATATATATATATATATATACGTATATATATATATATGTATACGTATATATATATATATATATATATATATATATATATATATATATATATATATATATATATATATATATATATATATATATATATATATATATATATATATATATATATATATATATATATATATATATATATATATATATATATATATATATATATATATATATGTATGTATGTATACGTATATATATATACTAGTTGCAAAACCCGCCCGATGGGCGGTATAACTTCAAATTGTCGGTTCAAAATCTATATTATCTATATTTATATTTATATATTTATATCTATATTTATATTATTTATATTTATATAATTTATAATAGATGTATCCTTAAAGTGAAAAGTGAATTTTAAGTTTTTGTTTAAGAAAATATGAGATAATATAAAAAATGTTGGAAAACAAATTTATATTTATGAAAACAATTGTGTTAGTCACAAGATCACGGGTTTGACTATCGGGTCATGAGTTCGACCATCAGGTTACAAAAACAACAAATAATTCGTTTAAAAAAAATAATATAATAAACTATAATACAATAAACCATTATTAAAAAATCAAAATCAACTTTATAAATGGAAGCAGGACCAAGAATAATTATAAACTTATGTTTAAAAAGCAACAAACAAGTACAGCCAATTTTGGCGAGTGTAAGAGCGCAAATTCAGATGATCACACATGTAAATGTCATTAAAGGAGCCCAGGTTTTGGTGGTGGGTCTATATGTGTTTATGAAGTAATTCTACCCAACTTTTTGAGTACGTTTATGGACCTTTAAAACCTTAAATACAATATGTTCATCATTACACGTATCAACAAACAAAATACTAAACATAGTAAATCTTTATCAACAATCAACCAGCTTTTTAAATCTGACCCAGTCGAGTCGTCGGGTCCGGATCAACCCCGTTTTTAAAAAAAATAAAATAAAATTTCATATTAATAATAGTTACAAAAATTATATATAAAAATCATAAAAAAACTTACATATACTGAATATATAAATTGTTTACCAACTAATATAATATGTAAAAATAAAATTTCGTCGTAAATACATAAAATTTACATATATTTTTTTAAAAAACCTAAAAAATTGAAATCCGGTCGGGCTTCGAAAACCGGGTTGACCAGGCTCACCCAAATCCGACGGGTCTAGCCGGGTTTCGAAAATATAAAACCTAATTATTTTACATTTTATCATATATACCTTTGATCCTAGTTATTTTTCATTTATCATATATACATTTTATAACACATTTTATCGCTACTTATTTTACCAAAATCCTTCTTGTATCCTCTTTGTCATTCAAACCATCGTTCTCAATACTTTTGACAGATACATATTGCTTGTTGAAACTATTACATCTACCACCATTATTCATGAAACCACCTCTACCATAACCAAAAGATCCTCTACCACTATTACTAAAACCGCCCTCTCTTATAGTTCACAGAAAATGCAGATAATCTATTTTTTTCAAATGGTTTCTGATCTGTATTTTGCGAAGGCAATAATAAGATAAGTATCTCCAAACCTCTATACTATTATACAACGTCAATTCACTGTGCATAAGCATGTCGAAACAACTTGAGTATATTGTTAAGACTAAATTCAAACACTCCAACGTGCTTAGTTATTAGCATAATATAAATGCATAAAGCTTATAAGTTAGCATACCTTTTGACACCATTAATAGTATGAAGTTATGACGCAAATTGTATTAACAATTAACCAAGGCGAATGGGACTACGGAATACATATCGATGTCAAGTTGAATTGAAGTTGTTCCTCAAGATTCAGTAAAGCAAAAGAAGCATGGCACTTTTATTTGCCTAACAACTTCTGGTAGTTTCTGATATATGAGTTATAACTCATAAGTGAGCACCCAAAATTACATCAAATTAGGTTTACGAAAAGGCTGCAAGCTAACGACACTTGATGACTATGCAAAACAAAAATCTTAATATCTTCTCAAAAATTTATTTACAAGAACGAAAATTGTATCCCGTTACTTGCTGCAAATAAGTTATATATTATTCTACATCATTCATATCCTTCGCAACACAACTATCTCTAGATGTTTTCAAACAACTGTTCATCAAAACGTATATTCTGGGAGGAGCGCTGCTGCAACTTCATCAGGACTAAACCCGTTTGAAACATCAACAGGTCCACCAAAGTGAAAGAGAGAAAACCCAATGTCACCATTTTGCATATTGTCGATCAACATTACTATTTTGTCCTCATGTGCCAGTTGAGAACCCGTTCCTGTAAATTGCATAGTTTTATTTATGCTTGACTCTCTGTGTCGAGGGTACAACATTGTTTTGGTCTTTAATACTATTGATTGGCGGGACCGGTTGGTACATTGGCAGTTGAGTTGAGCCAATGGTTGTAGACCACCGACATCAACCATCGGGCTGTTGTTGTAGCTGAAAAAAGCAACATCAGAAATTGGAATGAATAAAAAAAGAACTCTACTACACATAAGTAATATGACTTAAAAATATTATATGGGAGAAATTACAGGTATAATGAGTAGTTATCAACTTAGCATGGCAGGGAAAATAACTAAGTCAAATCCTCTCAAATTCTTAAGATAAACAAATGACCAACGCTAATCGACTTTTGTTTCTCTAGTTTTTTTTGAAAAAAACTCAAAACATAATATACATGAATAGTTTTTTTTCCTTTACCAATTTAGTGTCTTCAAGACACGCCAATTGCCAGAGAGAGTCCCTCGTTGGACCGACCAGTCACCTCAGAATAAGAGCTAGGAGCAGGGACACTGCTCTGTCATAAGGGGTAGGAAAAAAGGATTATACGAACTTAAAACTTAGCTTTTGTCCTAAAATAAACTGTTATGTCAATACTCAATAGTTGAGTTAAAATCATAATCATCAAGAAACCTTCATGAAATAATAATACAATTGGTAGAAGACACCTATACCATGACCTTGGAGACACTGATCATGGACTTAAAACTCTGAGGACTGAAGGAGCTCGGGCAGCCCACATATACCATATCTATATTCTATAAGTTTAGGAGTATGTTTATTTATGTGAATCAATTAATAATAAAAAGTAGATTGCCAACTCCTTTAATAGCATTAATTACTTCATTACCATTAACGTCATTGAACTTATATCGAATGTAGGAATTTAAGTATGAATGATGGTAAAGTAATAGGTACAAACAGGGAGCTTTTTGTTAAAACATCCAAATACAATGCACCATTTCTTGATGTGCCTTTATGTTTGGCATTCAACAACATGCCATATCGATTTAATGTGTAATAAGATTATGAAAACAAAGGGAAAGATATTATAGGTACATTTAGTGGAAAATTATTTTAGGAAATCTCTTGCATAATTTTGGTAAATTTAGTGTCGTGGCTCTCAGGGAACAGGGGACTGCCCGCAAAATTGAACGTATGCATGTTGTGATCACCAAAGCAAAATCCGTAAGGGAATACGGATTAATATAGATAAAGCTACATTTATAAACATGTTTAAAAAAGCAGTGTGCTTACGTATAGGTTATGTAGCAGAATTGCGGAAACTGACCCATGGCAAGATTACCTACTATAGTAGGTTGGTGCTTACACAGAGGCTGCAACAGTTTTATTCTGATTATTGGTCATACCTGTTAGAAAAATTGGAGGGGCAAATCGTAGTCAATACAGGTTAGCCTATAGGACAAACCGACAAACACTTATACATGCACACATTTCTATTCGAACAAACCTAACATACCTACATACGACATGGCACATAGCAGCTTTCATTATGAACTCCATCTCGTTGCTTAATATCTGAAGCAACACCCGAAGAGCATGCATCCTCGCAACTTCTTTTGACAGCTTGATGCAACTGTGTGGAAGAACTGGAACTGCCCACAAAACCTTTATAGTTTTGTGACAATGGAATAGGGGTTTTCTTTGGCAAGCAATTTAAATGTCATATGGGCTTTTCATTTCGTATATGTAGACAAGTAAATTTGTGTAATTAGTTTCATCTAGCTGCAACAGAGAAAACTATGAACATGTAAAGTGATTTGACAAATTTGCCCCATAGTTTTTACCCGGTTTGAGACACTAATATGGCTAACTATATAATCACACATCAATACACAAAGTTTAGAGAAGAAACAAATTCCTTTGTGATTTCATATAAATCCATAGTATTTTATCATCAGTTTGCTAATTCTATTATTATTGTTGTTTATTCGATTGTTGAGTCGAATATATATATTTGATTAACCATGATAACCCTAATAACCTCAAATATGTGTTTGTTGAATGTCAATTATAAACCATGATAACCCTAATAACGTTGCAATCTCATGTTATGGACTCTGGTGTTCGAGAAATAACATGAAATAATCTTACAATGCTCTAAAGGACCATCTCATATCATCACAGCCTTTCACAAAGAAACTTTGCATATATCTTCATACTCAATCAATTGATCAACTCTCGCATCATAAACCCGCTTCTCGATCTGCATCTTAGCACAAAACTTATAAGTATTAGTAATACTTAACAGCGTTGCATTCGACTCACGATGCGCCCCACGCGCAATCCAACCAATTTGCGAAATAACTGTCTCTAACTTCCTGGAAATGGACCATGTTACTTCAATCTTTCAAAAAATAATTGCCAGCGCAGGTCCCTTGAATATTTCTTAATTTTACTTTTTAAAAAGAATACGAATTTTTATTTTAATTAAAAGTGAAAAAATTATTAACTTTTTTATTTTAGTTAATAAAAACGCCATTAATATAAAGGACTAAACGTTGTAAATAATTGGTAGTTAAAAGAAGTACGTATCTACCAAGTTCGTAATAAAAATCACCAATTCCCAACAGCACAGCCCAAAAACCTTTATTTGGCGCAAGCGGATCTACTCCAACTTTGTCACACATCTCATGAAACTGTAATCTGAAAGCAGGGTTCTTACGAATGTCAGTCTACACTTAAAATAATAGATTTTAAATCGGGTTCCTTATTAAAACTAACCATGTATGTGGATTTTTAGCAATTTATAAATAAAATGACCTTAAAAACAACTTTTTGCCGGAGGGAATATCACGGACCAGGTTGCATCCATTATACTTAAAACAGTACGAAAACCTAATTTTGTGTGTCAAAATCGTAGCTCAACCAATAATTAGAAGAGAAATCATCAACCTGCAAGTTGTATGCGAGATCGAGTCCAATCATCACCCCTTCAAGTTTTACATACAATAACTTCACTCTATCTAGAGCTTCCACTACTCATATAACCACTGCCGCCAATGCTACGACCAGAATACAGTGAAGATGAGTAAGAGCTTCTACCAACCTGCATAAAGATCGGCAAGATAGTGAGCATTCATGATTCGTTAAACTTTTTTCTAAAACCACAGAATGATTGAACGAACTTATATATTAATCAAGATGCTCTAAACAAAAAACATATATCACTGCCACGAGATATGCAATCGCCACCATATCTTGATGAGTACATGCCACCAGGTTCACTGCCACTATAAGAGTCTGCACAATCAGAAAAAACATTAACAAACTTCCAAACGTTCTGGGATAATATACAAGGAGAACTTGCCAAAGAAATCGTATGCAAAAAGGTTGACATACATGATATGATCGTGGACACGATAATAAGTTTTGAACATCTTAAAACACATCACATCTACATACCTCCCACTGAAATGATAAAGGCCCTTGCAACCTCTTTATGGCCACTTTAGTATGCCAAATAAAACCTTCATACATACTTACACATGAAACTCCACACACGCGCGCGATCAGCCTATATACTAACCTAATACCTACTTAAAAATAGAAGCTGCCACATAAAAGAAACATGTCAAAGACCGCCTAATGTGTCACCTGAATGCTTACAACCACCAAAATGCTTCATAAAATTAGTTATGCTATTGTGTAACGAATATTAGCTTGGATTATCCCAGTTTGACCCGTTAATGTTTTTTTGGCTATTTTGACATGGCAATTGGGAAGAAAACATCGTTAATGGTATTCGAATTTGAGCCCCACTGAGCTAAAAATAGAACATGCCTTATACACATCATAGGATTGCTTGGTATTGACCTTTTGGAAGTACTATAATAATTTCTTCTGAGGTGTAAAATTTACTGGTAGATAATCAGTCGAGCTCAAAGATGGTATAGGTGGTCTGCCATTTTGTGGTTTTGATAAATTTTAGCGACAATGTCAATAAGAGCATATAGTTACCTAAACGCCATAAAGTCTTGGCCTTCATACCAACTAAAACAACCCTTAAGAGTGAGTGGTCTAGGTCTGCAAGTCACAGCCATCTGCATCACATATAATTACATTAGCAACTGCCCAAATTTTCAATACATACATCTACAGTGCAAATCATCTTACAAAAGTGGCAATAAAATAAAATTAGCAATATTGCAGAACTTATAGTTCCTCCTGCCAAGTCTAGCTACTCTTGTAACAACTGCCACATAACCTATATGGCTGCAAAACACAATGAAACATCAGAATATGTGCAAAAAATATTAGACAGTTTTTCATATAACTAAAACGGTATCTCTATTTCCCTGTAATTGCTCGTGTCCTGTCTCGCTACAAAAGTTGCACTCTATGTAATACAATTTTCGTGGTTTGTAATTCTTGTTCAATATTTATCAGTCATTATTATTAGTGATAATAGCTGCTAAAAACAATATTGAAACAGCCTCTAATAACAACAGGTGATGATGATTTAATTCCTGGAATAAGCAATCCAAACAACCACTAATAAGTATGACTCAAGGTTTATTAGACCGCCCTCTGTCTTGACCTGCCCAAAGGTATTCACTGTCTTACTATATCATTTTTTCATAAATAAGATAACTAACAAAATAATTTCGAATCATAGATTTAATTTTTTAAAACATAAATAAGATAACTAACAAAATTAAATCTCCAATATTTTGGCAGCCTTTTTTCTTGTTAAATTTACAAATAGTTGTGACTTTAAACTTGCAATTTTATCAAAACTCAAGTGTCATCTGGTTCACAATTAGAATAATTGGCTTGATTGCTTGCCTTGGCCTCATAAGTCTTCATTGTTAGTTTTTTTATAGCTAGTCCTTACCTTTGTGTCTACAAAATCAACAATGTTGGTGTGTTTGGTTGGTCTCCAAAGCAACAAAAGCTGTAAAAAATGGAAGAGAATGAATTTTAAATCCAACATCAAAACCAGAACCTAAACCACAATCGAATTGCATTTCTCAATAGCCAAATTCATATATTAGATAAAAGAATATATACATATTTAAATGTAGCAAGAAAATAAACAGAGATCATTAACATACCACAATAGCTCATAAATGTATATGCAAAACAGGTTCTCTAGTCTTCCTTTTGATTATATACAACAACAAAAACAACAACAACGATACCCAATCCCGCTCGAGCAGGGTATGGGGGAGGTGAAGTATAGACAGATCATACCCTTATCCTCGGGAAAACCCGTGGATAAGGAGGCTGCTTCCTTTTTATTATATATCACCCTTAAATCAAATACCTAGAAAATAAATTGAATTACCTTCAGGTTTAGGTGATTGCAAATGATAAAAAGCTCTTTCAAAAAATGAAACATGAACACAATTTTTCAGTATTCACTCTTTCTAGGTTTAAATCAAACATGAATAATTTAACTGAAACCACCCACAAGAGATATCTGTGACCTGAGCTCCATGACCTCTCAGTGCATGGAAAGCATCCACAACATACTTTTGAATTTCAAATTAAACCTGTGCAAATAGGAAGCACATGGATAGCTCCTGCTGCTCGTATAATTTGTTTACGGCCCTCTTTCTCCTAGTCTAATATTGAGTGCTTGCTATAGCTTATGCAACATAGTGCATCTAACCTGTAAAAGCACCCACTTCCAACATATAAACACCCTTCATGGGAGTCCGATCCATACCTCCATTATCCACCTTTATCAGATTTAGCCATAGAATCAATGAATACAAACGTCATCCAATATGGTTTTGCAACCACTACACATACAGTCTTACCTTATTGATGATTCGCAAAGAATAGTTTGAGTCATGTCACAGTCCATATTCAGAATGATTTAAAACATAGGTGAAAAAGAGGTAAAACTCAGAAAAAGAAACATAGATTTAATTTGTCAATGGTCAAATTATTAACACCTTCTGACTTCTTAAATCTTAAAACGAATATCAACAAATAAGATTTAATAAATTAACCTGGCTAAAGATTGTAGATCCATTCCTTTAGAACAACAGCTGTCACTGAATCATGGATAAATGATCACACTATGAATTAAGTTCTCCAGATGATCCTACTTTCCGTCCAAACCCTAATTATCATCATCTTTTTGTGGTGTTGAATCAGAATTCGTCATCTCCAAACGGATGACAAAATTGAGTCTGAAGCACTAAATCAAGAATTAAAACCAATAATTACTACAAATCAATGTGAAAAAAATAAATATAAGATTACCTGGAAAGAATATTATGAAGCTAGTGATAATTTGGATCAATGTAACGATGTTAGAGAAAAAAGTTAGGTTTTATGTGTATATGGATACATGCTGCTAATGATATACTAAGTACTATCTAACGAATTATATTTGGGCCTAATATATGGTTCGGTGCTGACGTGGATTAGGGAGAGGATAAGTGACGTGGCAAATCCCTCCTCTTATATATAATGTAAAGATATGTATACGTATATATATATATATATATATATATATATATATATATATATATATATATATATATATATATATATATATATATATATATATATATATATATATATATATATATATATATATATATATATATATATATATATATATACGTATATAGAGTTGGGTTATTGTAGTGTAGTAGTTTAAAGTTGGTAAATGAGAAGTCACTTTAACCATTGATATCATTAACTAACATGTGATTTATTTAATATTAGTCACAAAACAATAAATCTTATACCTAAAACTTGATATAAAAAGCACTAAAATTTTGATACGTAAATATTTATAGCTGATACATATGATACATAGTTTTGCTTCACAAAATATTATTAGCGTAAATAATCATTCTATTGTGAAAATTTAGTGATACACTATCAATAATTATATTTGAGTTAACAAAGAATTGCTAAACTATGATAAAACAACTGATACACGAGAAACTATTAATATTAAAAATTGTGAACCAACTACTCGTACACGAACAAAAACTTCCAAAACAACTCGTACACGAACCAGAAGATCATAAACGAACGAAAACTAATCAATAAATATGAAATTTACCTATTATTTATTGCTTCTCATTTTAACAACTTTAAGCACCTACACCATTTATATATATATATATATATATATATATATATATATATATATATATATATATATATATATATATATATATATATATATATATATATATATATATATATATATATATATATATATATAGAGTTAGGATCTAATAAGAAGATTAACAAAAATGAGAAGGATGAGAAGAAACCACAACCATTCATTTCAGATACACCTATAAAATCTCCTGCATCTCCCCTTAAAATTCTCATTCTTATTTAAAATGTGTGGTCCAGAATTCTTCTTATTCTTCTTATTTTTATTTCTCTTCTTATTGGATCGCTACTATATATATATATACATATATATATATATATATATATATATATATATATATATATATATATATATATATATATATATATATATATATATATATTCTTCTTATTCTTCTTATTTTTATTTCTCTTCTTATTGGATCGCTACTATATATATATATATATATATATATATATATATATATATATACTAGTGTCATAACCCGCCCAACGGGCGAGGTCGTTCTTTTTGTTGTTCCGGAGTGTTTTGTGTTTTTGTATTTTTAGTTTAGTGTTTTGCAAATTTAATTTTTGGTGTATTTATGTTTAATAATTATATATATATATATATATATATATATATATATATATATATATTTATTTATTTGAAGTTGTTGATATAGAGTTTATAATAATTCTTTTAAATTGTTAACCATATTAAATAAATAAAATAGATACAAAACTTCTATATTTTATAAACTACAACATATAATTGTCCATGTGAGAATATTGGTTTTGGTTTAAACAAAAAAATGTGGATTTTATTGTGATTTGACTATTAGTTTGTGTAATAAGTGGTGTTTGAGACTTTCTTCTTGTAAGATAAGCTAAACGGAAAAAATGACATATATTATCTTGGTAATAGTAAATAAAATATAATATGTTTTATAATGTAAAACTTAGGATAACTAATAGTAATAAGTCGATATAGGTCGGAGTCATTTGCAAAGTTTCACTAATCAAGAATACAATATCAATATTGTAAGGACATATTTTGTGATTTTTGACACTTTTATGAAACAGTATATTGGAAAGAAAGTGTTTCAACTTGCATTTTTATTTACTTAAGTCAAATTGATCAATTCAATTAATATATTCGATGTATAAGTGCGTTTTTTAAGCTTTTTAATAATAGGTTTATAGGTTATATACCACCATCATTAGAGTCATGCATAATGTTGCAAACTATAGATTTGAGTAATAATTTGTTAAAGTGTGGTACAAAGACCTGCTAATTGTTCTAAGCCTTTTAGGTTTGATTTTACTTTAAATCATTTTTCTGAGTCGATAGCGGATCCTATTGTGAAGTCGAATTCCATTATGTATCTTGCTCTATAGTATAATAATTTTTATGGGTTTCATTTTCTTAGTCTAGTGTATTTTTATTAATTTTTAGATTTAATTTTATTCCAAATAAATTTTTTAATATTTCTAATTTTTTAATGTCTGAAAAATTAATTTTTTTTAAAATAATTCGAATCTTTATAATTAGAAGCTATGCCACATTAGTAGGACATGGTGAATGGGCATGGAACGTTAATATTTAACATATTTGTCGTATAGGGAAGTGGTCATGGATAGCTTAACTATGAAGCGACTGTCTCATCTACCTTTTGTTTCTCAAATGTGTTGTCTCGTAAATGGCCATAAAGAATTTGTCTTAATCTAGTTATAAACCTAATTCAATTATATTCTCGCCTTAACAATAAAGATAATTTAGTACAAAATCTCAATGTTTTTGAAACCGGGTCAATCCGGTTTCGGCCGAAAACGGGTCATATTAACTCGGGTTTGTCATTTTCGAAATATAGCTAGACCCGCCAGGTTTGAGGTGACCCTGGTCAACCTAATTCTCAAGACCTGGCCGGGTTTTTATTTTTTTGAGTTTCTTTTTTAAAAAATATCTACTACACATTTTACGTATTTATAACGGAATTTTATTCTTACATATTATATTAGTTGGTAAATAATTTATTTCTTCAATGTAAGGGAGTTTTTATGGTTTTTATATAATTTTGTTAATTATTAAAAATATATAAATTTTTATTTTTTTAAAAACTGGGTTCACCGGGGTTGACGGTGACTCGACTGAGTTGATTTAAAAACCGGGTTTCAAAACATTGCAAAATCTTAAAACAAAAGAAAACACAGTTTAAAAGGAAAAGAGATGCAAAACCTTTGTTAAAGGGTGGTATACAACTAATTATTATCTCACAGCTAAATAAACCAATTACAGCAAGTCCAAAATTAGATTTACTTTATTTCAAAACAAAAAATGATCCAAGAGTTTATCGTCGCACATCGTCCTCTTATCTCCCCAGAAAAGTCACACTTGTTTGTAAATGTAGAAGTAGCCCCATATGCCTGCAATAGCATATACTATTATGCATTATATAATAGTAGTAATGTCTAATCGTAATAAAATCCTAAACTTTAACATTGATCCTTTTGGACATTTTTACTTTTTCAGAATGTTTACCCTTAGTTTATAAAAATTTCCGCTTGTACTGCTTGTACGTACGTGTAACGAAGCAAAGCATCATAGTAATATATACCTTTGAGAATGAAGAATATGGCAAGTCTAAGAACTAAAGCGGAGTGACCCTATGTCGAAAATGCGATGAAGAAGAATTGTTTGAAAGTAGTGAAGGGAGTGATGAAGAAGCGATGGTATGGTAGTTATAAGGAATTTGTTAGCAGATAAGGTGATGCCATGCTGATACGACCAAGTCGTTAATGATGTGGAACTTTTTGTGTCGCTTTTAATCATCATTTCTATTTGCAGATAATCTCGTGACTACAGAAACAATTCTCTATGCATTTGAAATAAACTTTTTCTTAAATACTAAACTTGTAAATGTACAATTGTGCATTACCTTCATACGACATGATTGCATGCTAATTGTTTATCTGCTTTAAATTATGTCTCAGTGCACCTCTCAGTTGGCTTCCGGTCTTCCATAGAAACTGCAACAACACTTACAACACCACAAGACTTGATTATGATCAACACATCTTCAGTATTCCTGCAAACTTAAGAATTTAAAAGTTTTCCATTACTCATGCATTGCGTAAGATGCGGATGTTGCATCCTTTGCTATTTCAGCAGTCTCGGTTAGCTTCCTCGCCAAAGACTGGCCACCTTTAGTCTGAATGCACTATTTGTTCATAAATATAAGGTAAAACAAAATATAGACAAACCTTCCGCCCGTTAGAAACTGCTTGTTTTTTCAATTCCTTTTTTAGGCCCTTAACTTCAGAAGTTACAGTTATCCACTGCTCGTCCATTGTATAAGCTGCAGATGTTGCACCATATCGTTTTTATATAAGCTTTTTGTTCGAAGCATCGTGACACCATTGCGACCATCAGTCGAATGTCCATCATTGGCTTTACTCCCTATAAGAGAACATGATATCAAAATAGATTATTGGGTTGTTTGGCATTGCTTATACTTTTGGACATAATGACTGAGCAGGCTTATAAACTCAAAAAATACAGCAATTACGCCTCCTGACCAAAGATAACCATTTGTTAACCACTTGTCAAGTAAAGCCATTAGAAATTTTTTAACATGACTTACTTCCGGCAAGATATTGAATTCACAGGAAACGGGGCCTGGCTTCCTAGCTTCTGCTGCAACAATAATCAATTTACACTAAGCATATGATCGAGGCGTACCATGCTAGAAAGATAAGAAGGCACGGAAGTAACTACAGTTAACCAAATATACCAGCCCAAACGTCGAATAAGTTCCTTGTATGTACAACCGGATACATCGTTTCGTCATCCTGAAAGTTTATTCATAGTATTTATTAGAATTTAGCCTCAACATGAATGATGAAGTGAAGGTTGGACGTGCGTTTCGCTTTTCTAAGGCCGCAAGGACCATGAACCATCATTTCTGAGATGACTCTATACCCTTGTGGGTCGACCTTTGGATCTATAAGAATTATACGTAACCAAATTTTGTTCTGGGAAGCTGCAATTTTTTCAAAACATTTATCTACGCTTTAGGTGACATTCAACATGAGACACTTTACCCAATTGACCGTTAATAATGCATAGAAACTTTTTCCAGAGACAAATATAAAATTAAAGGCCACCTTGTAAATGACTCTACATCAATTTTTTTAAGTTTCATAATTGCATGTCCAAATAAATGACTTTACAACCGTACTTGAAGAAGAGAAAAAGTAGGATGCTCCCTGTGAAGAAAGTGTTGTTTAAACTGGGAAAAAAGAGTAGCAAACTTAAAGTGACAATGATAATAAAATCACCTGCTAGCATCCTCGGTATTTTTCCCTGCAATTTTTCCTTTGGGAGCTGATGAAGAGGAGGATACACTTCAGAATAAATATCACACTACAAACCTGTGAAGCCACATCGACACCAATCTCATCTGGCACCTGCGGTTTGAAAAGGGTAAATAAGCAAAGTTTAAAAAGAGAAACTGCCACGCAATACAACTTACGCAACCAAATGTATCTGTGTCCACCTTTTCGAATTGATTATTCGACTATTTCGACTTGAAATTAAAATTATTAGTTTTTATGTATTGTTGCTTCTGATTTAGATGGTCTCTTCCACACAGTTAAAACAAAAATGATTATCAAGGAAAAATAAGATTTACTTATTTACGAGTTTTTTAACCTATTTTAAGTGAGTTCCATTTTCATTGCACAGTTCATATCTACATTTTTAACAAAATTGCCTTTTCTGTCAGTTCATATCAGCATTTTCAAAACACTCGGATTACACCTTCAAACAGTAGAGGCACGTCCAAACACTACTTTCTACATCCCGTTCAATTAAATATCTTATTTGATTATTTAATATAACATGATCAACTTTAAAATGAGCCTTCAGACACCACATAAGCCGTAGAATATGCATAAAGAAAAGTACCACGTGCATAGCCAAAAAATGTTTGTGAGCTTAATACTATGTTGTACTTACACGCTAAAAATAATATATTTTTAACGTTTACCTGGTTCATAAGCTTGTCTGTTTCATCTTCAGCTTCATCGTCGTCTAGAACATCATATATGGCATCTGACATCATCTCAGTCTGCAGAAAAGAATGAAGAATAATCAGTTTTATGGTCATGGGGGAGCTAGTGCTTCATGAAAAACTACAAAATAAAAAGGATATATTTTTATACATGAAGTAAGAAGGCTGCACTATCTTACAGTAATATCCATTTGTGCAGGAGCCACTTCCTGTAGAGGAGAGCATACTTGCATCATGAAAATTAAAAAATAGTAGTTTACCAAGACATGGGGAATTGGTTCTTAGTTATTTAATCATAACACAGTAAATCAAAGTAATACAACATTTGGGCAGATTGTGTAACGGGTCAAAACAGGTGAATTATAAGAACTGGATGAACCAGGTTGGGTTCACCACGTATCTTTATAATCACAAAAGCAATTACTTAATAATGATACACATTTTCTAGTAAAAAAAGTTCAAACTGACTGACCATAGTTGGGTGAAGTCAGTTAGCACCAAGTATTAGTCATCAACTCTTCAAAAATAACCAAAAGGCCAAAAATAACTACATAATAATAATAATACTGGAAAATTGCTAAAATAAGTTTTATGGTCACATAAGAACGTTTAAAATATACATTTACTACGCAGAAGGCAATATTTAAAACCAAAAAGCACCATACTCCCCAAACCGACAATTGCTGACCCCTGAAGTTGTTTGAGGTATTTGTGCTGAGTGCGGTTACAGAATTGAAAAAAATATCTTATGAGGTTACAGCTAGTGGCCACTGCGTCCTTATAGGGAGAAGTGATTACACCATAATTGAAAGCTATATGCGTGCTGCAACAACAATAGTCCTCCTATAAGCAAGCCGTGTATCCTTCAGATATTGTTCCACTTCAGTGATGTTGGTCCCCGGTCCATTAGTGACAGAATCATCGTCATCTGGAATTAGACGAAATAATGTGTTATACATGTCAAAATTCTAACATGTAATGCTTACATCAAAGCAAAAAAATTTATATTTAAAAGTTGAAATATTATTGCATTTTCAAAATAGATAATAATGCCTTTAAAATTGTTTGCCTCTAATTAAAAGGTATGGATGTATGTCAAATCCATGTATTACCATACTTCACATGTAGGAACTGTAATGTTTTAAGAAGACTAATTGGATAAAGAAGTTACAAAAATATACTAAGGGGTGTTTGGGATTACGTTGCTAAATTAACTTTCCGTTTGAAAATTGGTGATTCCGAAAAGTAGGTCTCAACAAACTTTTTCACGCTTTCGAAATAACTTTGATATGCCAAACACTGTTCGGCAATAATCAATAATCAGAGAATCTCCAAAAATCTCAATCCAAACACCCTCTGATTGTCTTTCCTCGAACACTATCAAACACATAATGGGTACCAAATGAACAATATCAATAATCAAGGGGGTCAATTCACTCAAGCTGGTAATTTTGTGCTCAAGATTAGAGAGAAAGGCCTTAATACTCAGATTCATGGCCTTGAAATGCCTCAAAGATGGCATTAATGAGGATCTTAGTCGCATAGCTTATCTTTCATCAATTTATATAAGATTGTCCTATTCATGTATTCTAAGATGAATCAGCATTGAAAAAAGGACCCAGAATTTCCAAAATAAAAAATTCATCAAAACTATTTCAGCTTACCCTCCATCAACAGAGCTAGAAAATCCAGATGCACCAACGTGACTGTTATTTTTAAGGAATATGGTTCTCCGGGAGCGAGAATAGGAAATAATCATTGGAAATGCAGGAACGGTGGTGGTGGGAATTGCGTCATACTTCTCATTCATGCTAGGAGTAGCTGAACTGCACTAAGAATTATTAGTTCTACAAAAAACATTATAGACAAAGTACAAAATAAAATGAAACACTATGTGCAGATGATGGGTTTACGTAATGTCCAAAAGAATATGCTTGGTTGTGGTCATGATTGAGTAGAATCAATTGATTATGACGCATGTTGAAAACAATGTACTAACAAATCTTATGAAATTCAAAGTAATTTCTGATTGAGGAATTTTCGATTTACAACTCAAAACTAAGATCAAAGATTCAACCCCTTTAACAGCTTCTTCTAGATCGTGGGTGATTTCAATCTTTCTTGTGCGAGCCCGAGAACATATTAAAATTGTAAGCTAATGTGAAGGGGTTTATATGTTAATGGCTAATAAAAAAGGATTTACAAATGTACGTTCATAGCCGCTGACAGACATTCAGGTAAGAAACCTACTGCATCAATGGAAAACCAGATTAGATAAAGAGCTTACCAAGCAAAAAGATAATTGGCTCCACAATAAGTGCAAGTCGAAATGAGCAGCTTGTCTGCAAGTTTGTTGAGGTTTGTAGTTCTCATTAGCAGCAAATACTACCTGTTATTTCGCTCCGCACGACCCAACCCGCCACATCTCTGTCCATTTTCTAACCTGTTTTAATCATTAAAGATCAAACCATTTCAAACTTTTCTTACGCATATAATTATCATTTAAGGGTTGAAGTTTTTTTACCACGTGTAGATGCAAAAGAGAATAAAGTTAGAACCTTGCGCCTCTATATAGTGAAAGCAAAAACATGTGAGATTTGAGCATCATGAAAGGATTTGTTAATACAAGTCAAATAAAAAAGACAGCGAAGTTGAATAAAGACTACTTCTTACACACTCTTACACAAATTTACTATTTTATGACGTGTGTCATATAGAATAAAGTACAATTTACAGATTTTTGGACACGTCACGTAAGTTGCATAGTTTATATAAGACATTTGAAAAATTCTTATTTGATAGAGTGTAAAAAGGAAAAAATGATGACGGTCATTTCAAGAATTTTCCATTATAAAAACTGGTTTTTGCTATTAATGAATAAACTTTAAAACACCTTTACGCCGTCCAAGACTATAACACTTGTGGTTGCTGAATAAGTCATTGTATTCATTCTTCTACCTATAGATCTCGCTTGAGCATCTCAAATCCACGTTATGTTTTGTTTGGAAGTCATTGTTATCAATCTTAAGCAATTATGAGATAGTTTTTGTTGCGCTTTAGTTTTTTTTTTTTGAGATCTCATGGTTTGTTGTAAGAAGACACAGTGTGATTATTTACCATAACGTCATACTTTGCCACATATCACCAAACCAAACACATAAACTTATTGTAAAATAGTCTTTAAAATTCATAGCTATATGAAAATACTATAGGTTTTCAATGCGAGTATTTAAACACGCGAACCAGAAGACCCCCTAAGTTAAAATTTACAACTTTCAAGTCAGTAAGATGTAGCCTGTTTTGCTTTTTGCTTGACATGGATTAGGTGCAAGTTTGCTTGCTCATGGACAAAACTGCACAACAGTGTAGATTAGATTTGACATAGTTAAGGTAAACATAATGAAGTCCATCTAGAAATGCAATTAGATCAACGCCTTTGGTGTATATACATACAAAGAGTTAAACACGGCAACAAAAAAGATGAAAGGTCCTGGAAGCTTAAAAGATGAAGCTACATACACAAATAGCTCAGGAAAAGATGGCTTAAACTAACAAATACCCTTACATGTGCTCAACCCACCAACACCAAAGGACTTAGGGGAGAAGTGCACTGCCACAACAGCTTTGCTGGCACCACGGACCCTTAAAGTGGACTTGTAACAACAAAGCACAAGGGTATGGGTTGATTAGATAAAAATAGTAAGAACTTTGTGTTTTGTGTAATCATCATTATATTCACACTTAGTTCATTTTATTTCATCGTAAATGCATCTAATATATTACCTGGATTTGGATGCGTTGTTGATGAGAGTCGTTGTTTATTGTAGTCGCCCTCAATACCTCGTCATCTTCTTCATCTCCTGACACTATGTTGCTTCCACATTCAAGTCTACCTTATAGGTCTCAACTGCAAAAAGACAACCAGAATATTACCATTATCTACTGACGAGATAAAGGTAAATAACAATTTAACATCCCAAAATGTGAATGCAATAATCTCTTCTAAACAATTGACGACCCAAAGACCAGTTTAGTAAAATGACATTCCGAATTAGTTCTGAGAAAGAAAAATTGTTAATTCGATTTAATAGAGTCACAGAACAATATAATTAAATTCCTCGATACCAAAATGACAAGATTTGCACAAATTTACAAAAATAGCTTAGAATATATCGGTGGTTTGGCTCTCGTCAGTATATTTCATCATTGGCAGATGATTATGAATCTGATACATCAGATGAAGATGTCGTTGAGTATGAGTACGAAGGAATCATTAATGAGCCTGATCATACTTAGAATAATAGTGGTGGCGTTAATAAATCATCATCAGAAGAAGAATCAGCGTCAGATGATGACGTCATCATTACGGTGTCTGCTCGTAATTACAGTTACCGCGGTGAGGGGCGTGTTGGTAGTGACTCCCGCTTCTTACTATTACTTTTGCATCTCGTAAGAGTAAAATCATTCTACTTCATACAAAACTAAAAAACCACCTTTCACAAGCTTAAATTATCAGTACCATGTTTCAACGATATGCATTTTCACTTCCTTACTTCAGCTAATATCTCTCATGTCACTTAATATACCAACAGGCGTCAATATATCAAATGATTCAAAGTATCATTTGTATACAATATATACATGGCAAATAATGTAACACATAACAGTAAACCATAGTCTTATTCTTATATCAAGCATAGGTGTATTCTGTGTCAGAATAATCAAAGATTACACATTACTTCAGTCTCAAAATGGTAGCAAATAACAATTTACATGTATCATCTTGCATATAAATCAGGTCTAATATGTGTAGAAAATGGCCTCAAGTTCATACTCATGAATCTCTAATATGAGATTTGAATCACTCCAAAGGATACTTTGACATAATATAAAAAAAGAGAAATATCAATTCTTTCTAAATCACTCCAAAGTCTTATCCAATTCTTTCTTCAATAGCAATATCAATGTTTGCAAACAGACAAAAAGCCTTCAATCACCTGTTCTATGCAATATAAAGATAATTAGGACTTTAAAAGTGTCGCTCGGCTGTTCTATACAATAAACAAATGATGTACATGCAATTAACAAATGTAATTACCTTATCCATGCTAATTCAGTTCGTGTGAACTGGTAGCTGTTGAAACAAAGACAACATCAATGCGACCATTTCTTACACCCATGCTTTTCAACCAACTCATTAATAAGATCATCCTCCTGAACAATAATCAAAAGAGAAATTAATAACTCACGTCTTTTATCAATCTCATATACTCATTTAAAATGTAAAAGAGGAGTACCAAAACATTTAAAACTGGAGACTTGGACTACGGGTACATCAGATGGTATTATGCTTAACTAAGTATTAACATCATTCCTGATAATAAATGAAGACGTATTGAACCAAAACCAGTGAATATACATTTCCCATGCCTGACATGGAAGAGCTCACAGGCCTTGGTACAAAATGGGCTTCGAATTTGATGTCGCAGCATCTCTTTGCCGCTGCTGATTAGTATGGTTTAGAGAGGCTTTTGACACTTTGCTCTATGTAAGGATTTTGCCATGAACACACACTTACCACAAAATTAGATTTGGCAGAGCAACACCATTGTTCGAAACAGAAAATAGAAACAATCCAAAATACAATGTGAATACCTGTGAAGCATGCCCAAATGGAGCAGTAATTAATGGTTGGCTGGGTTCGTCCCTGTAAGCTTGAAAGGTTTCCTGAAAAGCAAAAGTGACGCTTTAATAGCAAACCACTAATTAACTTGATTAGCCACAATATTGTTGACATACCAGCACTCTAGACAGCAATGCAGATGATAGGAATAGTAGTGCCCCCATACGACTATGGAAAACACATGTGACTATAAAAACACATGTAACTATTATTTACATTGGATCAAAGTAAATATTTCTAACAAATAAAAATGATTGCCAACGCTGGGAGAAATTGCCAAATAGGTATGTGACTAAGTACTATCACATAAAAGGTATGCTGCAACTCTTGTGTAAATTCTTAAACAGAGAAAAGTCTCAGCAGGACTGATCAACTGAAAGTAGGATTGCAGCCGAAGAGAAATTGAATAAAGTGTGTTAACAATTAACAAAACGGTTTATAACAGAAAACATGGCCTTTCTACGTCGCTTTAGCTGGCGTTATATTATAATTGATGAAGCTCGTCGAATTAAAAATGAGAATTCACTACTTTCAAAGACCATGAGGATTTACAATACCAATTACCGTCTCCTTATCACTGGTACCCCACTTCAGGTATGAAAACTACATTCTGTTTTCAGTCTACATGTTCCACACTAAAAGGGTGTTTAGGATTACGTATTCGAGTGTTTCTCTATTTATTTGTACGGAGAAAAGCACTTTGAGCTTTTGGATGAATTTGATTACTTGCTTACTTCACATTAAAATAAGGGCTACCTGCTTATTTTTTAAGCAGATCAACACTTTAAAATAAGAAATCCAAAACATCCTCTTAGTCTTCCATAAGCAATCCAAAACATCCTCTTAGTCTTTCATCTTATATGCTTTACTAAATATAGTTATTACATATTTTCATAAAAGCTATATGGCTTTCAAACAGTTGGTTCTCTTTTATTAACATCATCCGTTCAAAGCTGATGATAATAACCATTTTTGTTGTAGTCTAATTTTTGGATGTTCTTATATGTACACAGAAAAATTTACACGAGCTTTGGGCAATACTGAACTTTTGCTTCCTGAGATTTTTAACTCTACGGAGACATTTGATGAGTGGTTTCAAATTACTGGTGAAAATGACCAGGAAGAGGTTGTTCAATAGCTTCACAAGGTATGCTCGATTCTTTCTATATTTAACTTAATGTTTATACTGTGGTTGTATTACATGTCTTATTTGCTCTTGTTATTCTGCTTTCAAATCCTTCGACCTTTCTTACTCAGAAGATTGAAGTCAGATGTCGAGAAAGGTTTACCTCCGAAGAAAGAAACCATTCTATAAAGCTGGAATGTCTCAATTGCAGAAGCAGTATTATAAGGCTCTGCTCCAGAAAGATCTTGAGGTTGTAAATGCTGATGCTGAGTGAAAACGTGAAATGAGTATCGCTATGCAGCTACATAAATGTTGTAATCATCCATATCTTTTTCAAGGAGCTGAGCCTGGTCCTCCTTATACCACTGGAGACCATCTTGTAGATAATGTAGGTGAATACTTCATTGGCCTTTTTTTCAGTATCATTGTACCTGAAACAATGTCAAAATCATCATAATTTTACAGGATACCTTTGAGGAAAATTCCTTAAGCATTAGTATATATGGTCTTCAGTAACTCAATATCTAAGGCCATATTATTGACCAAAAGTGTCTTGCTTATGCTTTGTTAACTGCGAGGTACATACTTAATCGAGTGCCTTCTAAATCAGTTACCACTACACCATATGAGTTATGGACAGGTCAGAATCTCGACATAAATGTGCTTAAACCTTCGGGCTGTGCGGCATACATTCTGAATTCCCAACATAAATATGGCAAATTAGGTCCTATAGGAAAGAAGTGTGTCTTCATTAGATATTTTCTTATAAGCTATCTAAGCAATACATACCAAGTACTAACCTGAGTATTGATCTTATTATGTCTTTATTAGGTCCTCGTAATATTCTAAGATCACAAACAGTGTACTCAATATGCAGTAGCATAACTTATTTAGTTGTCTATATAAACCAGATTTGATAAACTACACATAACAACACAAATAAACATTCAAAAAACCCACAATCAGGTATCTTATTAATGCTACTGATATTCAAAGTATAGTATCATTGTTATAGTAATATGTAAATAATTCATACCATCAGAAGGTTATAAACAAACCACACCGCACAGTTAGAAGATAGATAAAGCAGTTGTAGATGATGCATTGTGACCCATACATTTGTTCAAGCTTATACTTTTATACCATTCAGTGGAGGGCCGAGGCTATGTGCAGAGTACCAATTGGCCAAGCTAAATATTCTTGTATTTATGCATTACATAGTGATACGATACGACTGGTCATTAGTGTACCCCGATTTCTCCATTTCATTTTTTCCTCAAAGTAGCAGGAATCAATGCACAAACTTTTAGGAATCAATGCTATTAAAACCAGATCATGAAGTCTGTTTTTTAACCGAATAAAATTTGTAAGGAATCACAGTTGCAGGATCCTGAAACGACTGCTCATCAAAAGCACCAAAACCATCAGACCACAACATTCCTGAATTGTATCCCACTCAGGTTTAGCAGACAATGATTTCCCTAACATGTTGAGTTTAGATAATCCATTTACGATAGTGTCTTTCTCTCCTACCATGCATTTTGATATGTTTGGTCCTGCATATGATTTTGGATGAGCAGCTACAACAATTGACAGAGCAAGAGATAGCAGAATTCTAACGTTCTACAAGTAATTACATACGGGCACATGATATAAATAAGATATTTTTTGCATAAACTACCTTCATGGATCTCAACGGCCTTTTCAGTATCAAAGTGCAATTTCTCACAAAGATTTTGACGAAACACTGCTTTAATATCTATAACTTCTAAAACGCCACAATTTATAGATTCACCAAGGCTCTTACTGTATACTAATGAAGAGACAATATGCACATTAGAGGTTTGTCAAACAAAAATGTAACTGGTATATACATGAGAAATTGAGTGAGTGTGTAACATGACCATCCTTTGATTGGAAGGAACTTTTATGGCTGGTGATCGAAGATGTAGCTGCTTTCGCTGTATAACACAATTAGTTAGTCGAATAATTTCCCTGACGTGATATATAAAATGTAAGTTGGAAAAAATTAAGCAACTTTATGTGAACCAGCAGGCATACTCTTCCCATTTTCCTTGGCACTCCTCTCAGACAAATTAGATATAATAATCAAGTTTTAAGGGGATATACACATTATTACGAAGGGAGACAGATATATAGATAGAGAACCTGCTTTGTTAAAATACCAAGAGTTTTCTTTGACATTTTCAAAGAGGGTGACATTAGAATATAGGTATTGTTGTGGCACTATGTACAGCTTCAGGAACCATTTATTTCTGCACATTGATCTGCAAGAAAAGGTCAATAGTAGGTGACTTCAAGGAGTCAATTTGCAATACATATCTCTGAGAGAATCACGCTTAAGGAAAAATAACTTAAATTGGACGGGTCAAATGGGTCAAACAGGTTCAAAGTCGCGCAAAGTGTACCTTAAATGTATATTAAACCATATAACACTTTCTTAAGATTAAAACTCGAACAAACTTAACAGTAGTATCAAAAATTTACTTTCAAATCGCACATCAAAATAGAATGGAAGTATGTACATTCACAGATTGTAATACTTACTTGCTAGTGCATTATAAAAATCGCAACCGATAAATTGAAATCTACACTGATTCCAGTACTTCATGAAATAGCATTATAACAACAAAAAAATTGGTATAAATACAGACAAAAATAATATCAAATATGTATCCAAGTATTTAATACAAGTATTTAATATACGTGTTACTGACCTCGTTGAGCTGCAAGAGCACCATTATATATTCCTTTCTGAAGCTTAAGCCTTCAGCCACTTGGTCGATTACAAGTGATTTATGGTTTCTCAAACATCTAATCTAGTGTCAATCGTATATATTTATTTCTGTAATAAATGGTTTATAAACATAAACCCTTAAAAACAGATCAATCTTATTAGGGTTAAACTTTATTTGTGTGATTAACAAATTAGGGTTTATAAACATAAACCCTAATCATATTAATTTGACTGTTGATAAATAATTAGGGTTTATAAACATAGTTTATAAACATAAACACTTAAAAACAGATCAATCGTTTATATTTATTTATGTCATCAATGGTTTATAAACATAAACCCTTAAAAACAGATCAATCTAATTAGGGTTAAACTTTATTTGTGTGATTAACAAATTAGGGTTTATAAACATAAACCCTAATCATATTAATTCGACTGTTGATAATTAATTAGGGTTTATAAACATATAAACATAAACATTAATCACATTAATTCGTCTGTTCATAATGAATTAAACTTACACAAACTGAAAAAACGATGATGGATCAGTTGTTTGATTGAAGGTTTGAAAGAGTTATGATTCAAACGGTTTAATAGGTGTTGGATGGAGAGAAATGGATATGAAGTTGATGTTGTGTGTGTTTTCCCCGTGGTGTTTGTGTTTTCCAGTCGGTAGGTTGATAAGAAAATAAGAAAAAAATGCCCTAAATCTATTATATATACATGTGGTATGAAAACGCAGTTTTGGGTAAACTGCGGCCCGCTTTTTGAAACTGCGTTTTCATGAAGTAATTTTGGAAAGTTTTTGAGATTTTTTAGCTAAAAAACAAATACTATTGGTTTACGGGTGCCATGTCACATATGACTGGGATTAGGGGTGT